>CAXITZ010000102.1:0-19920 GCA_964034865.1 Eristalis intricaria
TAGCATCGTCGTGTTGGAGCGTTTGGTCAGGTAATCCTCCAACTGCCATATCTGCCCTATTAGACCTATCTAGGACTTAAAAACACTTTTGGTGATGTGTTCGTGTGTGTATTAACATAATCCGGTGCGTGGGAGCGCATTTCAGGACATCTGAATTTTTTGCTACTTTTGTATAGCTAGCATCGTCGTGTTGGAGCGTTTGGTCAGGTAATTGTCAGGTAATCCTCCAACTGCCATATCTGCCCTATTAGACCTATCTAGGACTTAAAAACACTTTTGGTGATGTGTTCGTGTGTGTATTAACAGAATCCGATGCGTGGGAGCGCATTTCAGGACATCTGAATTTTTTGCTACTTTTGTATAGCTAGCATCGTCGTGTTGGAGCGTTTGGTCAGGTAATTGTCAGGTAATCCTCCAACTGCCATATCTGCCCTATTAGACCTATCTAGGACTTAAAAACACTTTTGGTGATGTGTTCGTGTGTGTATTAACAGAATCCGATGCGTGGGAGCGCATTTCAGGACATCTGAATTTTTTGCTACTTTTGTATAGCTAGCATCGTCGTGTTGGAGCGTTTGGTCATTTAATCCTCCAACTGCCATATCTGCCCTATTAGACCTATCTAGGACTTAAAAACACTTTTGGTGATGTGTTCGTGTGTGTATTAACAGAATCCGATGCGTGGGAGCGCATTTCAGGACATCTGAATTTTTTGCTACTTTTGTATAGCTAGCATCGTCGTGTTGGAGCGTTTGGTCAGGTAATCCTCCAACTGCCATATCTGCCCTATTAGACCTATCTAGGACTTAAAAACACTTTTGGTGATGTGTTCGTGTGTGTATTAACAGAATGCGATGCGTGGGAGCGCATTTCAGGACATCTGAATTTTTTGCTACTTTTGTATAGCTAGCATCGTCGTGTTGGAGCGTTTGGTCAGGTAATTGTCAGGTAATCCTCCAACTGCCATATCTGCCCTATTAGACCTATCTAGGACTTAAAAACACTTTTGGTGATGTGTTCGTGTGTGTATTAACAGAATCCGATGCGTGGGAGCGCATTTCAGGACATCTGAATTTTTTGCTACTTTTATATAGCTAGCATCGTCGTGTTGGAGCGTTTGGTCAGGTAATCCTCCAACTGCCATATCTGCCCTATTAGACCTATCTAGGACTTAAAAACACTTTTGGTGATGTGTTCGTGTGTGTATTAACAGAATCCGATGCGTGGGAGCGCATTTCAGGACATCTGAATTTTTTGCTACTTTTGTATAGCTAGCATCGTCGTGTTGGAGCGTTTGGTCAGGTAATTGTCAGGTAATCCTCCAACTGCCATATCTGCCCTATTAGACCTATCTAGGACTTAAAAACACTTTTGGTGATGTGTTCGTGTGTGTATTAACAGAATCCGATGCGTGGGAGCGCATTTCAGGACATCTGAATTTTTTGCTACTTTTATATAGCTAGCATCGTCGTGTTGGAGCGTTTGGTCAGGTAATCCTCCAACTGCCATATCTGCCCTATTAGACCTATCTAGGACTTAAAAACACTTTTGGTGATGTGTTCGTGTGTGTATTAACAGAATCCGATGCGTGGGAGCGCATTTCAGGACATCTGAATTTTTTGCTACTTTTGTATAGCTAGCATCGTCGTGTTGGAGCGTTTGGTCAGGTAATCCTCCAACTGCCATATCTGCCCTATTAGACCTATCTAGGACTTAAAAACACTTTTGGTGATGTGTTCGTGTGTGTATTAACAGAATCCGATGCGTTGGAGCGCATTTCAGGACATCTGAATTTTTTGCTACTTTTGTATAGCTAGCATCGTCGTGTTGGAGCGTTTGGTCAGGTAATCCTCCAACTGCCATATCTGCCCTATTAGACCTATCTAGGACTTAAAAACACCTTTGGTGATGTGTTCGTGTGTGTATTAACAGAATCCGATGCGTGGGAGCGCATTTCAGGACATCTGAATTTTTTGCTACTTTTGTATAGCTAGCATCGTCGTGTTGGAGCGTTTGGTCAGGTAATCCTCCAACTGCCATATCTGCCCTATTAGACCTATCTAGGACTTAAAAACACTTTTGGTGATGTGTTCGTGTGTGTATTAACAGAATCCGATGCGTGGGAGCGCATTTCAGGACATCTGAATTTTTTGCTACTTTTGTATAGCTAGCATCGTCGTGTTGGAGCGTTTGGTCAGGTAATTGTCAGGTAATCCTCCAACTGCCATATCTGCCCTATTAGACCTATCTAGGACTTAAAAACACTTTTGGTGATGTGTTCGTGTGTGTATTAACAGAATCCGATGCGTGGGAGCGCATTTCAGGACATCTGAATTTTTTGCTACTTTTGTATAGCTAGCATCGTCGTGTTGGAGCGTTTGGTCAGGTAATCCTCCAACTGCCATATCTGCCCTATTAGACCTATCTAGGACTTAAAAACACTTTTGGTGATGTGTTCGTGTGTGTATTAACAGAATCCGATGCGTGGGAGCGCATTTCAGGACATCTGAATTTTTTGCTACTTTTGTATAGCTAGCATCGTCGTGTTGGAGCGTTTGGTCAGGTAATCCTCCAACTGCCATATCTGCCCTATTAGACCTATCTAGGACTTAAAAACACTTTTGGTGATGTGTTCGTGTGTGTATTAACAGAATCCGATGCGTGGGAGCGCATTTCAGGACATCTGAATTTTTTGCTACTTTTGTATAGCTAGCATCGTCGTGTTGGAGCGTTTGGTCAGGTAATCCTCCAACTGCCATATCTGCCCTATTAGACCTATCTAGGACTTAAAAACACTTTTGGTGATGTGTTCGTGTGTGTATTAACAGAATCCGATGCGTGGGAGCGCATTTCAGGACATCTGAATTTTTTGCTACTTTTGTATAGCTAGCATCGTCGTGTTGGAGCGTTTGGTCAGGTAATCCTCCAACTGCCATATCTGCCCTATTAGACCTATCTAGGACTTAAAAACACTTTTGGTGATGTGTTCGTGTGTGTATTAACAGAATCCGATGCGTGGGAGCGCATTTCAGGACATCTGAATTTTTTGCTACTTTTGTATAGCTAGCATCGTCGTGTTGGAGCGTTTGGTCAGGTAATTGTCAGGTAATCCTCCAACTGCCATATCTGCCCTATTAGACCTATCTAGGACTTAAAAACACTTTTGGTGATGTGTTCGTGTTTGTATTAACAGAATCCGATGCGTGGGAGCGCATTTCAGGACATCTGAATTTTTTGCTACTTTTGTATAGCTAGCATCGTCGTGTTGGAGCGTTTGGTCAGGTAATCCTCCAACTGCCATATCTGCCCTATTAGACCTATCTAGGACTTAAAAACACTTTTGGTGATGTGTTCGTGTGTGTATTAACAGAATCCGATGCGTGGGAGCGCATTTCAGGACATCTGAATTTTTTGCTACTTTTGTATAGCTAGCATCGGCGTGTTGGAGCGTTTGGTCAGGTAATTGTCAGGTAATCCTCCAACTGCCATATCTGCCCTATTAGACCTATCTAGGACTTAAAAACACTTTTGGTGATGTGTTCGTGTTTGTATTAACAGAATCCGATGCGTGGGAGCGCATTTCAGGACATCTGAATTTTTTGCTACTTTTGTATAGCTAGCATCGTCGTGTTGGAGCGTTTGGTCAGGTAATCCTCCAACTGCCATATCTGCCCTATTAGACCTATCTAGGACTTAAAAACACTTTTGGTGATGTGTTCGTGTGTGTATTAACAGAATCCGATGCGTGGGAGCGCATTTCAGGACATCTGAATTTTTTGCTACTTTTGTATAGCTAGCATCGTCGTGTTGGAGCGTTTGGTCAGGTAATCCTCCAACTGCCATATCTGCCCTATTAGACCTATCTAGGACTTAAAAACACTTTTGGTGATGTGTTCGTGTGTGTATTAACAGAATCCGATGCGTGGGAGCGCATTTCAGGACATCTGAATTTTTTGCTACTTTTGTATGGCTAGCATCGTCGTGTTAGAGCGTTTGGTCAGGTAATCCTCCAACTGCCATATCTGCCCTATTAGACCTATCTAGGACTTAAAAACACTTTTGGTGATGTGTTCGTGTGTGTATTAACAGAATCCGATGCGTTGGAGCGCATTTCAGGACATCTGAATTTTTTGCTACTTTTGTATAGCTAGCATCGTCGTGTTGGAGCGTTTGGTCAGGTAATTGTCAGGTTATCCTCCAACTGCCATATCTGCCCTATTAGACCTATCTAGGACTTAAAAACACTTTTGGTGATGTGTTCGTGTGTGTATTAACAGAATCCGATGCGTGGGAGCGCATTTCAGGACATCTGAATTTTTTGCTACTTTTGTATAGCTAGCATCGTCGTGTTGGAGCGTTTGGTCAGGTAATTCTCCAACTGCCATATCTGCCCTATTAGACCTATCTAGGACTTAAAAACACTTTTGGTGATGTGATCGTGTGTGTATTAACAGAATCCGATGCGTGGGAGCGCATTTCAGGACATCTGAATTTTTTGCTACTTTTGTATAGCTAGCATCGTCGTGTTGGAGCGTTTGGTCAGGTAATCCTCCAACTGCCATATCTGCCCTATTAGACCTATCTAGGACTTAAAAACACTTTTGGTGATGTGTTCGTGTGTGTATTAACAGAATCCGATGCGTGGGAGCGCATTTCAGGACATCTGAATTTTTTGCTACTTTTGTATAGCTAGCATCGTCGTGTTGGAGCGTTTGGTCAGGTAATTGTCAGGTAATCCTCCAACTGCCATATCTGCCCTATTAGACCTATCTAGGACTTAAAAACACTTTTGGTGATGTGTTCGTGTGTGTATTAACAGAATCCGATGCGTGGGAGCGCATTTCAGGACATCTGAATTTTTTGCTACTTTTGTATAGCTAGCATCGTCGTGTTGGAGCGTTTGGTCAGGTAATCCTCCAACTGCCATATCTGCCCTATTAGACCTATCTAGGACTTAAAAACACTTTTGGTGATGTGTTCGTGTGTGTATTAACAGAATCCGATGCGTGGGAGCGCATTTCAGGACATCTGAATTTTTTGCTACTTTTGTATAGCTAGCATCGTCGTGTTGGAGCGTTTGGTCAGGTAATCCTCCAACTGCCATATCTGCCCTATTAGACCTATCTAGGACTTAAAAACACTTTTGGTGATGTGTTCGTGTGTGTATTAACAGAATCCGATGCGTGGGAGCGCATTTCAGGACATCTGAATTTTTTGCTACTTTTGTATAGCTAGCATCGTCGTGTTGGAGCGTTTGGTCAGGTAATTGTCAGGTAATCCTCCAACTGCCATATCTGCCCTATTAGACCTATCTAGGACTTAAAAACACTTTTGGTGATGTGTTCGTGTTTGTATTAACAGAATCCGATGCGTGGGAGCGCATTTCAGGACATCTGAATTTTTTGCTACTTTTGTATAGCTAGCATCGTCGTGTTGGAGCGTTTGGTCAGGTAATCCTCCAACTGCCATATCTGCCCTATTAGACCTATCTAGGACTTAAAAACACTTTTGGTGATGTGTTCGTGTTTGTATTAACAGAATCCGATGCGTGGGAGCGCATTTCAGGACATCTGAATTTTTTGCTACTTTTGTATAGCTAGCATCGTCGTGTTGGAGCGTTTGGTCAGGTAATCCTCCAACTGCCATATCTGCCCTATTAGACCTATCTAGGACTTAAAAACACTTTTGGTGATGTGTTCGTGTGTGTATTAACAGAATCCGATGCGTGGGAGCGCATTTCAGGACATCTGAATTTTTTGCTACTTTTGTATAGCTAGCATCGTCGTGTTGGAGCGTTTGGTCAGGTAATTGTCAGGTAATCCTCCAACTGCCATATCTGCCCTATTAGACCTATCTAGGACTTAAAAACACTTTTGGTGATGTGTTCGTGTT
The DNA here is from genome assembly GCA_964034865.1 of Eristalis intricaria. Classification (NCBI taxonomy): domain Eukaryota; kingdom Metazoa; phylum Arthropoda; class Insecta; order Diptera; family Syrphidae; genus Eristalis; species Eristalis intricaria. The sequence goes on from CAXITZ010000102.1 coordinate 5,893, forward strand.
TGTATTAACAGAATCCGATGCGTGGGAGCGCATTTCAGGACATCTGAATTTTTTGCTACTTTTGTATAGCTAGCATCGTCGTGTTGGAGCGTTTGGTCAGGTAATCCTCCAACTGCCATATCTGCCCTATTAGACCTATCTAGGACTTAAAAACACTTTTGGTGATGTGTTCGTGTGTGTATTAACAGAATCCGATGCGTGGGAGCGCATTTCAGGACATCTGAATTTTTTGCTACTTTTGTATAGCTAGCATCGTCGTGTTGGAGCGTTTGGTCAGGTAATCCTCCAACTGCCATATCTGCCCTATTAGACCTATCTAGGACTTAAAAACACTTTTGGTGATGTGTTCGTGTGTGTATTAACAGAATCCGATGCGTGGGAGCGCATTTCAGGACATCTGAATTTTTTGCTACTTTTGTATGGCTAGCATCGTCGTGTTAGAGCGTTTGGTCAGGTAATCCTCCAACTGCCATATCTGCCCTATTAGACCTATCTAGGACTTAAAAACACTTTTGGTGATGTGTTCGTGTGTGTATTAACAGAATCCGATGCGTTGTAGCGCATTTCAGGACATCTGAATTTTTTGCTACTTTTGTATAGCTAGCATCGTCGTGTTGGAGCGTTTGGTCAGGTAATCCTCCAACTGCCATATCTGCCCTATTAGACCTATCTAGGACTTAAAAACACTTTTGGTGATGTGTTCGTGTGTGTATTAACAGAATCCGATGCGTGGGAGCGCATTTCAGGACATCTGAATTTTTTGCTACTTTTGTATAGCTAGCATCGTCGTGTTGGAGCGTTTGGTCAGGTAATTCTCCAACTGCCATATCTGCCCTATTAGACCTATCTAGGACTTAAAAACACTTTTGGTGATGTGATCGTGTGTGTATTAACAGAATCCGATGCGTGGGAGCGCATTTCAGGACATCTGAATTTTTTGCTACTTTTGTATAGCTAGCATCGTCGTGTTGGAGCGTTTGGTCAGGTAATCCTCCAACTGCCATATCTGCCCTATTAGACCTATCTAGGACTTAAAAACACTTTTGGTGATGTGTTCGTGTGTGTATTAACAGAATCCGATGCGTGGGAGCGCATTTCAGGACATCTGAATTTTTTGCTACTTTTGTATAGCTAGCATCGTCGTGTTGGAGCGTTTGGTCAGGTAATTGTCAGGTAATCCTCCAACTGCCATATCTGCCCTATTAGACCTATCTAGGACTTAAAAACACTTTTGGTGATGTGTTCGTGTGTGTATTAACAGAATCCGATGCGTGGGAGCGCATTTCAGGACATCTGAATTTTTTGCTACTTTTGTATAGCTAGCATCGTCGTGTTGGAGCGTTTGGTCAGGTAATTGTCAGGTAATCCTCCAACTGCCATATCTGCCCTATTAGACCTATCTAGGACTTAAAAACACTTTTGGTGATGTGTTCGTGTTTGTATTAACAGAATCCGATGCGTGGGAGCGCATTTCAGGACATCTGAATTTTTTGCTACTTTTGTATAGCTAGCATCGTCGTGTTGGAGCGTTTGGTCAGGTAATCCTCCAACTGCCATATCTGCCCTATTAGACCTATCTAGGACTTAAAAACACTTTTGGTGATGTGTTCGTGTGTGTATTAACAGAATCCGATGCGTGGGAGCGCATTTCAGGACATCTGAATTTTTTGCTACTTTTGTATGGCTAGCATCGTCGTGTTAGAGCGTTTGGTCAGGTAATCCTCCAACTGCCATATCTGCCCTATTAGACCTATCTAGGACTTAAAAACACTTTTGGTGATGTGTTCGTGTGTGTATTAACAGAATCCGATGCGTGGGAGCGCATTTCAGGACATCTGAATTTTTTGCTACTTTTGTATAGCTAGCATCGTCGTGTTGGAGCGTTTGGTCAGGTAATCCTCCAACTGCCATATCTGCCCTATTAGACCTATCTAGGACTTAAAAACACTTTTGGTGATGTGTTCGTGTGTGTATTAACAGAATCCGATGCGTTGGCGCGCATTTCAGGACATCTGAATTTTTTGCTACTTTTGTATAGCTAGCATCGTCGTGTTGGAGCGTTTGGTCAGGTAATTGTCAGGTATCCTCCAACTGCCATATCTGCCCTATTAGACCTATCTAGGACTTAAAAACACTTTTGGTGATGTGTTCGTGTGTGTATTAACAGAATCCGATGCGTGGGAGCGCATTTCAGGACATCTGAATTTTTTGCTACTTTTGTATAGCTAGCATCGTCGTGTTGGAGCGTTTGGTCAGGTAATTCTCCAACTGCCATATCTGCCCTATTAGACCTATCTAGGACTTAAAAACACTTTTGGTGATGTGTTCGTGTGTGTATTAACAGAATCCGATGCGTTGGAGCGCATTTCAGGACATCTGAATTTTTTGCTACTTTTGTATAGCTAGCATCGTCGTGTTGGAGCGTTTGGTCAGGTAATCCTCCAACTGCCATATCTGCCCTATTAGACCTATCTAGGACTTAAAAACACTTTTGGTGATGTGTTCTAACAGAATCCGATGCGTTGGAGCGCATTTCAGGACATCTGAATTTTTTGCTACTTTTGTATAGCTAGCATCGTCGTGTTGGAGCGTTTGGTCAGGTAATCCTCCAACTGCCATATCTGCCCTATTAGACCTATCTAGGACTTAAAAACACTTTTGGTGATGTGTTCGTGTGTGTAGTAACAGAATCCGATGCGTTGGAGCGCATTTCAGGACATCTGAATTTTTTGCTACTTTTGTATAGCTAGCATCGTCGTGTTGGAGCGTTTGGTCAGGTAATCCTCCAACTGCCATATCTGCCGTATTAGACCTATCTAGGACTTAAAAACACTTTTATTGATGTGTTCGTGTGTGTATTAACAGAATCCGATGCGTGGGAGCGCATTTCAGGACATCTGAATTTTTTGCTACTTTTGTATAGCTAGCATCGTCGTGTTGGAGCGTTTGGTCAGGTAATCCTCCAACTGCCATATCTGCCCTATTAGACCTATCTAGGACTTAAAAACACTTTTAGTGATGTGTTCGTGTGTGTATTAACAGAATCCGATGCGTTGGATCGCATTTCAGGACATCTGAATTTTTTGCTACTTTTGTATAGCTAGCATCGTCGTGTTGGAGCGTTTGGTCAGGTAATCCTCCAACTGCCATATCTGCCCTATTAGACCTATCTAGGACTTAAAAACACTTTTGGTGATGTGTTCGTGTGTGTATTAACAGAATCCGATGCGTGGGAGCGCATTTCAGGACATCTGAATTTTTTGCTACTTTTGTATAGCTAGCATCGTCGTGTTGGAGCGTTTGGTCAGGTAATTGTCAGGTAATCCTCCAACTGCCATATCTGCCGTATTAGACCTATCTAGGACTTTAAAATACTTTTGGTGATGTGTTCGTGTGTGTATTAACAGAATCCGATGCGTGGGAGCGCATTTCAGGACATCTGAATTTTTTGCTACTTTTGTATAGCTAGCATCGTCGTGTTGGAGCGTTTGGTCAGGTAATCCTCCAACTGCCATATCTGCCCTATTAGACCTATCTAGGACTTAAAAACACTTTTGGTGATGTGTTCGTGTGTGTATTAACAGAATCCGATGCGTGGGAGCGCATTTCAGGGCATCTGAATTTTTTGCTACTTTTGTATAGCTAGCATCGTCGTGTTGGAGCGTTTGGTCAGGTAATCCTCCAACTGCCATATCTGCCCTATTAGACCTATCTAGGACTTAAAAACACTTTTGGTGATGTGTTCGTGTGTGTATTAACAGAATCCGATGCGTGGGAGCGCATTTCAGGACATCTGAATTTTTTGCTACTTTTGTATAGCTAGCATCGTCGTGTTGGAGCGTTTGGTCAGGTAATCCTCCAACTGCCATATCTGCCCTATTAGACCTATCTAGGACTTAAAAACACTTTTGGTGATGTGTTCGTGTGTGTATTAACAGAATCCGATGCGTGGGAGCGCATTTCAGGACATCTGAATTTTTTGCTACTTTTGTATAGCTAGCATCGTCGTGTTGGAGCGTTTGGTCAGGTAATCCTCCAACTGCCATATCTGCCCTATTAGACCTATCTAGGACTTAAAAACACTTTTGGTGATGTGTTCGTGTGTGTATTAACAGAATCCGATGCGTGGGAGCGCATTTCAGGACATCTGAATTTTTTGCTACTTTTGTATAGCTAGCATCGTCGTGTTGGAGCGTTTGGTCAGGTAATCCTCCAACTGCCATATCTGCCCTATTAGACCTATCTAGGACTTAAAAACACTTTTGGTGATGTGTTCGTGTGTGTATTAACAGAATCCGATGCGTTGGATCGCATTTCAGGACATCTGAATTTTTTGCTACTTTTGTATAGCTAGCATCGTCGTGTTGGAGCGTTTGGTCAGGTAATCCTCCAACTGCCATATCTGCCCTATTAGACCTATCTAGGACTTAAAAACACTTTTGGTGATGTGTTCGTGTGTGTATTAACAGAATCCGATGCGTGGGAGCGCATTTCAGGACATCTGAATTTTTTGCTACTTTTGTATAGCTAGCATCGTTGTGTTGGAGCGTTTGGTCAGGTAATCCTCCAACTGCCATATCTGCCATATTAGACCTATCTAGGACTTAAAAACACTTTTGGTGATGTGTTCGTGTGTGTATTAACAGAATCCGATGCGTTGGAGCGCATTTCAGGACATCTGAATTTTTTGCTACTTTTGTATAGCTAGCATCGTCGTGTTGGAGCGTTTGGTCAGGTAATCCTCCAACTGCCATATCTGCCCTATTAGACCTATCTAGGACTTAAAAACACTTTTGGTGATGTGTTCGTGTGTGTATTAACAGAATCCGATGCGTTGGAGCGCATTTCAGGACATCTGAATTTTTTGCTACTTTTGTATAGCTAGCATCGTCGTGTTGGAGCGTTTGGTCAGGTAATCCTCCAACTGCCATATCTGCCCTATTAGACCTATCTAGGACTTAAAAACACTTTTGGTGATGTGTTCGTGTGTGTAGTAACAGAATCCGATGCGTTGGAGCGCATTTCAGGACATCTGAATTTTTTGCTACTTTTGTATAGCTAGCATCGTTGTGTTGGAGCGTTTGGTCAGGTAATCCTCCAACTGCCATATCTGCCCTATTAGACCTATCTAGGACTTAAAAACACTTTTGGTGATGTGTTCGTGTGTGTATTAACAGAATCCGATGCGTGGGAGCGCATTTCAGGACATCTGAATTTTTTGCTACTTTTGTATAGCTAGCATCGTCGTGTTGGAGCGTTTGGTCAGGGAATTGTCAGGTAATCCTCCAACTGCCATATCTGCCGTATTAGACCTATCTAGGACTTAAAAACACTTTTGGTGATGTGTTCGTGTGTGTATTAACAGAATCCGATGCGTGGGAGCGCATTTCAGGACATCTGAATTTTTTGCTACTTTTGTATAGCTAGCATCGTCGTGTTGGAGCGTTTGGTCAGGTAATCCTCCAACTGCCATATCTGCCCTATTAGACCTATCTCGGACTTAAAAACACTTTTGGTGATGTGTTCGTGTGTGTATTAACAGAATCCGATGCGTGGGAGCGCATTTCAGGACATCTGAATTTTTTGCTACTTTTGTATAGCTAGCATCGTCGTGTTGGAGCGTTTGGTCAGGTAATCCTCCAACTGCCATATCTGCCCTATTAGACCTATCTAGGACTTAAAAACACTTTTGGTGATGTGTTCGTGTGTGTATTAACAGAATCCGATGCGTGGGAGCGCATTTCAGGACATCTGAATTTTTTGCTACTTTAGTATAGCTAGCATCGTCGTGTTGGAGCGTTTGGTCAGGTAATTGTCAGGTAATCCTCCAACTGCCATATCTGCCCTATTAGACCTATCTAGGACTTAAAAACACTTTTGGTGATGTGTTCGTGTGTGTATTAACAGAATCCGATGCGTGGGAGCGCATTTCAGGACATCTGAATTTGTTGCTACTTTTGTATAGCTAGCATCGTCGTGTTGGAGCGTTTGGTCAGGGAATTGTCAGGTAATCCTCCAACTGCCATATCTGCCGTATTAGACCTATCTAGGACTTAAAAACACTTTTGGTGATGTGTTCGTGTGTGTATTAACAGAATCCGATGCGTGGGAGCGCATTTCAGGACATCTGAATTTTTTGCTACTTTTGTATAGCTAGCATCGTCGTGTTGGAGCGTTTGGTCAGGTAATCCTCCAACTGCCATATCTGCCCTATTAGACCTATCTAGGACTTAAAAACACTTTTGGTGATGTGTTCGTGTGTGTAGTAACAGAATCCGATGCGTTGGAGCGCATTTCAGGACATCTGAATTTTTTGCTACTTTTGTATAGCTAGCATCGTCGTGTTGGAGCGTTTGGTCAGGTAATTGTCAGGTAATCCTCCAACTGCCATATCTGCCCTATTAGACCTATCTAGGACTTAAAAACACTTTTGGTGATGTGTTCGTGTGTGTATTAACAGAATCCGATGCGTGGGAGCGCATTTCAGGACATCTGAATTTTTTGCTACTTTTGTATAGCTAGCATCGTCGTGTTGGAGCGTTTGGTCAGGTAATCCTCCAACTGCCATATCTGCCCTATTAGACCTATCTAGGACTTAAAAACACTTTTGGTGATGTGTTCGTGTGTGTAGTAACAGAATCCGATGCGTTGGAGCGCATTTCAGGACATCTGAATTTTTTGCTACTTTTGTATAGCTAGCATCGTTGTGTTGGAGCGTTTGGTCAGGTAATCCTCCAACTGCCATATCTGCCCTATTAGACCTATCTAGGACTTAAAAACACTTTTGGTGATGTGTTCGTGTGTGTATTAACAGAATCCGATGCGTGGGAGCGCATTTCAGGACATCTGAATTTTTTGCTACTTTTGTATAGCTAGCATCGTCGTGTTGGAGCGTTTGGTCAGGGAATTGTCAGGTAATCCTCCAACTGCCATATCTGCCGTATTAGACCTATCTAGGACTTAAAAACACTTTTGGTGATGTGTTCGTGTGTGTATTAACAGAATCCGATGCGTGGGAGCGCATTTCAGGACATCTGAATTTTTTGCTACTTTTGTATAGCTAGCATCGTCGTGTTGGAGCGTTTGGTCAGGTAATCCTCCAACTGCCATATCTGCCCTATTAGACCTATCTAGGACTTAAGAACACTTTTGGTGATGTGTTCGTGTGTGTATTAACAGAATCCGATGCGTGGGAGCTCATTTCAGGACATCTGAATTTTTTGCTACTTTTGTATAGCTAGCATCGTCGTGTTGGAGCGTTTGGTCAGGGAATTGTCAGGTAATCCTCCAACTGCCATATCTGCCGTATTAGACCTATCTAGGACTTAAAAACACTTTTGGTGATGTGTTCGTGTGTGTATTAACAGAATCCGATGCGTGGGAGCGCATTTCAGGACATCTGAATTTTTTGCTACTTTTGTATAGCTAGCATCGTCGTGTTAGAGCGTTTGGTCAGGTAATCCTCCAACTGCCATATCTGCCCTATTAGACCTATCTAGGACTTAAAAACACTTTTGGTGATGTGTTCGTGTGTGTATTAACAGAATCCGATGCGTGGGAGCGCATTTCAGGACATCTGAATTTTTTGCTACTTTTGTATAGCTAGCATCGTCGTGTTGGAGCGTTTGGTCAGGTAATCCTCCAACTGCCATATCTGCCCTATTAGACCTATCTAGGACTTAAAAACACTTTTGGTGATGTGTTCGTGTGTGTATTAACAGAATCCGATGCGTTGGATCGCATTTCAGGACATCTGAATTTTTTGCTACTTTTGTATAGCTAGCATCGTCGTGTTGGAGCGTTTGGTCAGGTAATCCTCCAACTGCCATATCTGCCCTATTAGACCTATCTAGGACTTAAAAACACTTTTGGTGATGTGTTCGTGTGTGTATTAACAGAATCCGATGCGTGGGAGCGCATTTCAGGACATCTGAATTTTTTGCTACTTTTGTATAGCTAGCATCGTTGTGTTGGAGCGTTTGGTCAGGTAATCCTCCAACTGCCATATCTGCCCTATTAGACCTATCTAGGACTTAAAAACACTTTTGGTGATGTGTTCGTGTGTGTATTAACAGAATCCGATGCGTTGGAGCGCATTTCAGGACATCTGAATTTTTTGCTACTTTTGTATAGCTAGCATCGTCGTGTTGGAGCGTTTGGTCAGGTAATCCTCCAACTGCCATATCTGCCCTATTAGACCTATCTAGGACTTAAAAACACTTTTGGTGATGTGTTCGTGTGTGTATTAACAGAATCCGATGCGTTGGAGCGCATTTCAGGACATCTGAATTTTTTGCTACTTTTGTATAGCTAGCATCGTCGTGTTGGAGCGTTTGGTCAGGTAATCCTCCAACTGCCATATCTGCCCTATTAGACCTATCTAGGACTTAAAAACACTTTTGGTGATGTGTTCGTGTGTGTATTAACAGAATCCGATGCGTGGGAGCGCATTTCAGGACATCTGAATTTTTTGCTACTTTTGTATAGCTAGCATCGTCGTGTTGGAGCGTTTGGTCAGGGAATTGTCAGGTAATCCTCCAACTGCCATATCTGCCGTATTAGACCTATCTAGGACTTAAAAACACTTTTGGTGATGTGTTCGTGTGTGTATTAACAGAATCCGATGCGTGGGAGCGCATTTCAGGACATCTGAATTTTTTGCTACTTTTGTATAGCTAGCATCGTCGTGTTGGCGTTTGGTCAGGTAATCCTCCAACTGCCATATCTGCCCTATTAGACCTATCTAGGACTTAAAAACACTTTTGGTGATGTGTTCGTGTGTGTATTAACAGAATCCGATGCGTGGGAGCGCATTTAAGGACATCTGAATTTTTTGCTACTTTAGTATAGCTAGCATCGTCGTGTTGGAGCGTTTGGTCAGGTAATTGTCAGGTAATCCTCCAACTGCCATATCTGCCCTATTAGACCTATCTAGGACTTAAAAACACTTTTGGTGATGTGTTCGTGTGTGTATTAACAGAATCCGATGCGTGGGAGCGCATTTCAGGACATCTGAATTTTTTGCTACTTTTGTATAGCTAGCATCGTCGTGTTGGAGCGTTTGGTCAGGGAATTGTCAGGTAATCCTCCAACTGCCATATCTGCCGTATTAGACCTATCTAGGACTTAAAAACACTTTTGGTGATGTGTTCGTGTGTGTATTAACAGAATCCGATGCGTGGGAGCGCATTTCAGGACATCTGAATTTTTTGCTACTTTTGTATAGCTAGCATCGTCGTGTTGGAGCGTTTGGTCAGGTAATCCTCCAACTGCCATATCTGCCCTATTAGACCTATCTAGGACTTAAAAACACTTTTGGTGATGTGTTCGTGTGTGTAGTAACAGAATCCGATGCGTTGGAGCGCATTTCAGGACATCTGAATTTTTTGCTACTTTTGTATAGCTAGCATCGTCGTGTTGGAGCGTTTGGTCAGGTAATCCTCCAACTGCCATATCTGCCCTATTAGACCTATCTAGGACTTAAAAACACTTTTGGTGATGTGTTCGTGTGTGTATTAACAGAATCCGATGCGTGGGAGCGCATTTCAGGACATCTGAATTTTTTGCTACTTTTGTATAGCTAGCATCGTCGTGTTGGAGCGTTTGGTCAGGTAATCCTCCAACTGCCATATCTGCCCTATTAGACCTATCTAGGACTTAAAAACACTTTTGGTGATGTGTTCGTGTGTGTATTAACAGAATCCGATGCGTGGGAGCGCATTTCAGGACATCTGAATTTTTTGCTACTTTTGTATAGCTAGCATCGTCGTGTTGGAGCGTTTGGTCAGGTAATTGTCAGGTAATCCTCCAACTGCCATATCTGCCCTATTAGACCTATCTAGGACTTAAAAATACTTTTGGTGATGTGTTCGTGTGTGTATTAACAGAATCCGATGCGTGGGAGCGCATTTCAGGACATCTGAATTTTTTGCTACTTTTGTATAGCTAGCATCGTCGTGTTGGAGCGTTTGGTCAGGTAATCCTCCAACTGCCATATCTGCCCTATTAGACCTATCTAGGACTTAAAAACACTTTTGGTGATGTGTTTGTGTGTGTATTAATAGAATCCGATGCGTGGGAGCGCATTTCAGGGCATCTGAATTTTTTGCTACTTTTGTATAGCTAGCATCGTCGTGTTGGAGCGTTTGGTCAGGTAATCCTCCAACTGCCATATCTGCCCTATTAGACCTATCTAGGACTTAAAAACACTTTTGGTGATGTGTGCGTGTGTGTATTAACAGAATCCGATGCGTGGGAGCGCATTTCAGGACATCTGAATTTTTTGCTACTTTTGTATAGCTAGCATCGTCGTGTTGGAGCGTTTGGTCAGGTAATTGTCAGGTAATCCTCCAACTGCCATATCTGCCGTATTAGACCTATCTAGGACTTAAAAACACTTTTGGTGATGTGTTCGTGTGTGTATTAACAGAATCCGATGCGTGGGAGCGCATTTCAGGACATCTGAATTTTTTGCTACTTTTGTATAGCTAGCATCGTCGTGTTGGAGCGTTTGGTCAGGTAATTGTCAGGTAATCCTCCAACTGCCTAACTGCCCTATTAGACCTATCTAGGACTTAAAAACACTTTTGGTGATGTGTTCGTGTGTGTATTAACAGAATCCGATGCGTGGGAGCGCATTTCAGGACATCTGAATTTTTTGCTACTTTTGTATAGCTAGCATCGTCGTGTTGGAGCGTTTGGTCAGGTAATCCTCCAACTGCCATATCTGCCCTATTAGACCTATCTAGGACTTAAAAACACTTTTGGTGATGTGTTCGTGTGTGTATTAACAGAATCCGATGCGTGGGAGCGCATTTCAGGACATCTGAATTTTTTGCTACTTTTGTATAGCTAGCATCGTCGTGTTGGAGCGTTTGGTCAGGTAATTGTCAGGTAATCCTCCAACTGCCATATCTGCCCTATTAGACCTATCTAGGACTTAAAAACACTTTTGGTGATGTGTTCGTGTGTGTATTAAAAGAATCCGATGCGTTGGAGCGCATTTCAGGACATCTGAATTTTTTGCTACTTTTGTATAGCTAGCATCGTCGTGTTGGAGCGTTTGGTCAGGTAATCCTCCAACTGCCATATCTGCCCTATTAGACCTATCTAGGACTTAAAAACACTTTTGGTGATGTGTTCGTGTGTGTATTAACAGAATCCGATGCGTGGGAGCGCATTTCAGGACATCTGAATTTTTTGCTACTTTTGTATAGCTAGCATCGTCGTGTTGGAGCGTTTGGTCAGGTAATCCTCCAACTGCCATATCTGCCCTATTAGACCTATCTAGGACTTAAAAACACTTTTGGTGATGTGTTCGTGTGTGTATTAACAGAATCCGATGCGTGGGAGCGCATTTCAGGACATCTGAATTTTTTGCTACTTTTGTATAGCTAGCATCGTCGTGTTGGAGCGTTTGGTCAGGTAATCCTCCAACTGCCATATCTGCCCTATTAGACCTATCTAGGACTTAAAAACACTTTTGGTGATGTGTTCGTGTGTGTATTAACAGAATCCGATGCGTGGGAGCGCATTTCAGGACATCTGAATTTTTTGCTACTTTTGTATAACTAGCATCGTCGTGTTGGAGCGTTTGGTCAGGTAATCCTCCAACTGCCATATCTGCCCTATTAGACCTATCTAGGACTTAAAAACACTTTTGGTGATGTGTTCGTGTGTGTATTAACAGAATCCGATGCGTGGGAGCGCATTTCAGGACATCTGAATTTTTTTAGCTAGCATCGTCGTGTTGGAGCGTTTGGTCAGGTAATCCTCCAACTGCCATATCTGCCCTATTAGACCTATCTAGGACTTAAAAACACTTTTGGTGATGTGTTCGTGTGTGTATTAACAGAATCCGATGCGTGGGAGCGCATTTCAGGACATCTGAATTTTTTGCTACTTTTGTATAGCTAGCATCGTCGTGTTGGAGCGTCTGGTCAGGTAATTGTCAGGTAATCCTCCAACTGCCATATCTGCCCTATTAGACCTATCTAGGACTTAAAAACACTTTTGGTGATTTGTTCGTGTGTGTATTAACAGAATCCGATGCGTGGGAGCGCATTTCAGGACATCTGAATTTTTTGCTACTTTTGTATAACTAGCATCGTCGTGTTGGAGCGTTTGGTCAGGTAATCCTCCAACTGCCATATCTGCCCTATTAGACCTATCTAGGACTTAAAAACACTTTTGGTGATGTGTTCGTGTGTGTATTAACAGAATCCGATGCGTGGGAGCGCATTTCAGGACATCTGAATTTTGTGCTACTTTTGTATAGCTAGCATCGTCGTGTTGGAGCGTTTGGTCAGGTAATTGTCAGGTAATCCTCCAACTGCCATATCTGTCCTATTAGACCTATCTAGGACTTAAAAACACTTTTGGTGATGTGTTCGTGTGTGTATTAACAGAATCCGATGCGTGGGAGCGCATTTCAGGACATCTGAATTTTTTGCTACTTTTGTATAGCTAGCATCGTCGTGTTGGAGCGTTTGGTCAGGTAATCCTCCAACTGCCATATCTGCCCTATTAGACCTATCTAGGACTTAAAGACACTTTTGGTGATGTGTTCGTGTGTGTATTAACAGAATCCGATGCGTGGGAGCGCATTTCAGGACATCTGAATTTTTTTAGCTAGCATCGTCGTGTTGGAGCGTTTGGTCAGGTAATCCTCCAACTGCCATATCTGCCCTATTAGACCTATCTAGGACTTAAAGACACTTTTGGTGATGTGTTCGTGTGTGTATTAACAGAATCCGATGCGTTGGAGCGCATTTCAGGACATCTGAATTTTTTGCTACTTTTGTATAGCTAGCATCGTCGTGTTGGAGCGTTTGGTCAGGTAATCCTCCAACTGCCATATCTGCCCTATTAGACCTATCTAGGACTTAAAAACACTTTTGGTGATGTGTTCGTGTGTGTATTAACAGAATCCGATGCGTGGGAGCGCATTTCAGGACATCTGAATTTTTTGCTACTTTTGTATAGCTAGCATCGTCGTGTTGGAGCGTTTGGTCAGGTAATTGTCAGGTAATCCTCCAACTGCCATATCTGCCCTATTAGACCTATCTAGGACTTAAAAACACTTTTGGTGATGTGTGTGTTCGTGTGTGTATTAACAGAATCCGATGCGTGGGAGCGCATTTCAGGACATCTGAATTTTTTGCTACTTTTGTATAGCTAGCATCGTCGTGTTGGAGCGTTTGGTCAGGTAATCCTCCAACTGCCATATCTGCCCTATTAGACCTATCTAGGACTTAAAAACACTTTGGTGATGTGTTCGTGTGTGTATTAACAGAATCCGTTGCGTGGGAGCGCATTTCAGGACATCTGAATTTTTTGCTACTTTTGTATAGCTAGCATCGTCGTGTTGGAGCGTTTGGTCAGGTAATGTCAGTAATCCTCCAACTGCCATATCTGCCCTATTAGACCTATCTAGGACTTAAAAACACTTTTGGTGATGTGTTCGTGTGTGTATTAACAGAATCCGATGCGTGGGAGCGCATTTCAGGACATCTGAATTTTTTGCTACTTTTGTATAGCTAGCATCGTCGTGTTGGAGCGTTTGGTCAGGTAATCCTCCAACTGCCATATCTGCCCTATTAGACCTATCTAGGACTTAAAAACACTTTTGGTGATGTGTTCGTGTGTGTATTAACAGAATCCGATGCGTGGGAGCGCATTTCAGGACATCTGAATTTTTTGCTACTTTTGTATAGCTAGCATCGTCGTGTTGGAGCGTTTGGTCAGGTAATCCTCCAACTGCCATATCTGCCCTATTAGACCTATCTAGGACTTAAAAACACTTTTGGTGATGTGTTCGTGTGTGTATTAACAGAATCCGATGCGTGGGAGCGCATTTCAGGACATCTGAATTTTTTGCTACTTTTGTATAGCTAGCATCGTCGTGTTGGAGCGTTTGGTCAGGTAATTGTCAGGTAATCCTCCAACTGCCATATCTGCCCTATTAGACCTATCTAGGACTTAAAACACTTTTGGTGATGTGTTCGTGTGTGTATTAACAGAATCCGA